>BPLT01000041.1:3440000-3477137 GCA_019656295.1 Rhododendron mucronatum var. ripense
TATATTGTTTTTTTTTTTTTTTTGATAAGTCGTCTTATACTGTTCTTTAAGTCGTCTTATACTGTTCTTTATACAGGTTTTCTTGATTTCTTTTTCCCTCTATCAGAAGAAAATACACACTTATTTCTCTAATTTGTGTTCTTTTGCCCTTTCTCTTTTTCTTCTTTGAAACTTCTGCCTGCACAGGTTCCTAAAATTACTGTTATGGTTGGTGGAAGCTTTGGTGCTGGAAACTATGCAATGTGTGGGCGTGCATATAGTCCTGACTTCCTGTTCTTTTGGCCAAATGCCAGAATCTCAGTGATGGGTGGTGCTCAGGTTGCCTCTTCCTTCCAAGGGTTTCTTTCATATTGCGCCTGTCATTCACGATTCATCAATATATTGCCAAATCTCATTCTTCTTCCTGATTTGTTAGTTTCCATGAACCTGTTGGTTTCCCCCATATATATATATTAAAAGAACCTAGGCAATGTTCTAAAAGTAGCTAGGCACTAGTCGGGCGGTTGGCCACCTTCAAGCTTCGAGGCCTAGTAATCGGCAATTAATTGGCGCATAGCAATTAGTCGTATATAGTCAGATAGGCTCCGCCAGCGATTAATTGCCGATTAATTCCGATTTTTAGAACACTGGGCAGACCAGACCAATTTATATATTAACAAAAAATTTCTTTCGGGTTCCCGATCATGTTATGTGCTTTGTTTCAGATGAACCCTAGCTTGAAAACACTTAAGGTACCTGATGTATGTTTATGTTTTCCAGGCTGCTGGTGTGTTGGCTCAAATAGAAGGGGGCAACAAGAAGAAGCAAGGAATCCAGGTTAGTTTCCTCGTGTGTTTTTGTTGTCCATTCGTGGCTCTCTCTCTCTCTCTCTCTGGAAGAAATGGAAATGTGGGTTGAGGTTAATGGTGTGATGTTCTGGTGGCAGTGGACAAAAGAGGAGGAGGAAAAGTTCAAAGCGAAAGTTGTGGAGGCATATGATAAAGAAAGTAGCGCGTATTACTCAACAGCAAGACTCTGGGATGACGGCATCATTGATCCAGCTGACACGAGGAAAGTCATAGGTCTCTGCATATCAGCTTCCACAAACCGTCCCCCAGAACCAACCAAGTATGGTGTATTCAGAATGTAAGGATGTCGAAAATTGCACCCTAACAAAATCTTGGCAGCTGAATGCGTGTTTCTTGGTGACCAAAATTGTAATCTTCAGAGGCTACATTTTGGGAGGGTTCATAATCGTTCGAGTGCACATCTGAAGTTCAACTTACCTCAAAGTGCTCGGCAAGGAGGATGTTTAACCTTAAGCAAAATAAAGTGAAAACAGATATCGAAATAAGCTTCTGCGCGCTGAATTTTATTTTTTGATTTGCGAACCAATGTGATATGTGTACTGAAATTAAAGCAATGGATTGAAGAAAGCAAAAAAAAAAGTTTTTACATTCTGTTGTCGCGCCACATGAGTTTGCGTGTGAATGTGAATGTGAATGCCGCCCAGTGTCTTTAGGCGAAAATCGGGGCGTGCCAGGAGCTAAATTGCTCCTAGTGTTGATGATGAAATGCGTCTAATCTGAATAACCTCTTCAAGTGTTCACTATTAAGGAGTTGATTTATCCAAAAAAAAAAATAATAATAATTATTACTTTAAAAATCTAGCAAATTGAAACTAGTGCGAGAGAAAGAAAGGACAGCTTGCATCATAATAGTGACTGACATGGTTAAAATGAAAATTACGGTTAAGAGTGTACTTCTTCTAGCAAGATGACTAGGGATATGATATATTGAACTAAGAGGCCATTTGGGAGCTCCAATGTGGATTGTGATAATTCATTATCCAACATTTTCTGTTTGAGAGCTGCATTTTGAGAATGGATTTTCTCACGATGCATTATGAAAATTACACTTTATAGGCAGAATTTGAGAATTACCCCTGGAGGAGTTTTTTCATTCTAAATTTGATTATCAGATTTTGGTAGGATAAAAAAGATGTAACTATCCCTGACCTTTTTCAATTATTTCAAATTTGCCCTCTACGTTATTATATCCTATCATTATCCCTTAATGGTGGTGATTATTCCAATGTATTAATAAGGTTGTGTATTTTTTGTTGTTGTCGTAATTTTTTGGTCATTTTTATTGTTCTTCTAGGCATGGTGCTCTCTAAATTTGTAATGCATAATGGTTGTTTAAATTTTTAATGGATCAATAATTAAGATTTTTACGTGCCCAAAAAAATTGAAGACTTTTGTGAAGAAAAATTTATTTAGGAATTAGGACTACTTTAATTTTTTTCCAAACTAAAATGGTTATTCATCAAACTATAATATCATGATAATAACGAAGGGCAACATGGTAAGAAATTAATTCATAATTTATTTTGAGCACTATCATTCCAAACACTGCACACTCTATATATTCGTAATCTATTCTGGCAATAATCCAAAACCAATAATTTACAATCTAAAATAGAAATGCAAAAATAATTAGGCTTCCAAAACAGGCTCTAAGAATTATGGCTGCTTTGAGCCTTGGTGCGTGGATCCCAGAATCCGTTCATTTTGGGATTTTGAATTTGCATTTGGAAGTAATAAGTGAAGAAAGAAATAAAGTAATGATTGGAAATAGAGGTAATAATTTGATAGAGATAGAGGGAAAAATGTGAGTATTGATTAGAGATATGGGTGATGAGTGGAGGGAGAAATATGATAATGATTAGAATTCAAAATCCAAAACCCTTAACCGAACAAGGTCCTTTGATAGGAATTATTCACCTCTGAGTGGTTGAAGAGAAATCGTACTCCATGAAGCACATCTTCAGCCTGCCTTCTTCAGAAGTTCTCTTGAATCGCCAAGTGTCCCACTCTTTTATAACTTCCTCCAACTGACCCAACATGTTCTAGAGAGTGGGCCTATTATAGATCCTCCATTATCTGCAACGAACAACCACTTTCCTCGATATAAGCCCTATGTATTTGAATGAGTTAGAGGAGTTACAATGCTCTCACATGTGTCACAACCTTGTGAATTGTCCATTGACTATGTCAAACGTGATTACGCCACATGGCATCACTGGACACCTCGCCACATTAGCACGGATACCTCCTGCCACGTCAGCAATACCTTTGCCACAGAATTCAATATATAATAGTCTCGTTCAGAACTCGAAAGTCACAGAATTCAATTGCAAATTTGCTCACGTAAGTTGATTATAAAAGTATCAAAACGAGTAAAATCAAATATAATACATTATAATATATATTATTTAAATACTAAGGAAATCGGGAAGAATATGCGCCCATGGCCTAATGGATAAGGCGTCTGACTTCTAATCAGGCGATTGTGGGTTCGAGTCCCACTGGGCGTGCCTTGCTTTTTCATTTTTGTACACGTTTCTCTCTCTCTCTCTCTCTCTCTCTCTCTCTCAAATGAATGACGCACAACGTTTATTCTGTTTAGTCGTCCCCACAGAAACACCCATTATCCGACCTATTCCAATTCTTCAGCTATTTCTTCATTTTTTAACACTTACGTCAGTTTACGTAAAATTTAATTAATCCTCTTTTTGGTTTGGTCAAAAACAAATCATCTATGCCGGAATAAGGCAATTCACAAGTGATTTTTATGTAACGGCTTGACCTCAAGAAATTGTCAAGTTTCGTTTATAGCTCATTTATGGTGCCAATTAATTCATTTACGACTTGTTTTGGCTTAAAAAGCAATTTATTTATTTTGTTTGGATTCAAATTTTTTTCGCATTTGTTAGTTGAGTCAAACTTTTGTGACCTATTTTTTCGTCTCGACAAGAGAAATCGGAAAAAAAAAAAAAACAATTATGAATTTTTGTGAATAAAGACAGAAATAAGTCAAAAAAATTACTATTGATCCTAATTTTTTATTTTTTGGATTCTTATCATCGAGACGAACCGATAAGTCACAAAATTTTAACACAAAACTAACGATTTTTAAATAAAGACAAATCAATAAGTGATTTTGAATTAGTTCAAAATAGGTCTAACTTTTTGATTTTTTATGGTGAAAAATTCAAAACTACTCCACCACCCATAGTCGTCGCGTCCATTTTCTATATTAGAAAGGGAAAATTTAAAAAAAAACCCCCAACATTTACTTTAAATTTCAATTAGACTCCCAATCTTTTAAAAAAATCAATTTTACTCTCAACGTTATATTCCATTAATCAAAATGCTTCCTTCCGTCCGAATGACTAACGGATTTCATTAAAAGCTCCGTTAAATAGCTTCCCGATCGAATTTTGACTCAATGTGTTCAAAACGTTATTTTAAGGATACTCACTAGAAATCAACAAAAAATAACCAGAAAGGGTTTCATCTAAACAGTTTTTTATTGAATAGTTCATAAAAAACTGCTCAAATCAAGCCCTTCCCGGCCTTTTTTTTTTTGTTGATTTCTCTCAAGTACTCTTAAAATCATGTTCTAATCAAATTAAGCGACTCGGATCATCGAAATTCAATCGGAAAAGGAGAGGTGCAGACCGAAGCAAAATCCGGATGTCCGGACTTGAACAAAATCTGGATCGATCCGCATCTCCCCTTTCTCAATCAAATTTTGATGATCTGATCCGGCTTATTGAACTATTCAATAAAAAACTGTTCAGATAAAGCCCTTACCGGTCATTTTGTTTATTGATTTCAAGCGGGTACCCTTAAAATAATAAAATCACATTCTGAACACATTGAGCAGCTCAGATCATCGAAATTCGATCGGGACACTATTTAATGGAACCTTTAACGAAATCCATTAGTCATTTGGACGGAATGAGCCGTTTTGATTAACTGAAAATAACATTGAAAGTAAAATTGTTTTTTTCAAAAGGTTGAGAGTCTAATTGAAATTTAGAGTAAAGGTTGAGGAGTGTTGAAAATTTCCCTATCTCAGAAATTAAAAAAAGGGAAAAATTCAAAATACCCCCCAACCTATACACCCAAATTCAATTAGACTCCCAACCTTTTAAAAACTTCAATTTTACTCCCAACGTTATATTCCGTTATCAAAATGCCCCCTTCCGTCCAAATTACTAACGGATTCCGTTAAAGGCTCCGTTAAATAGTATTTTAATCGAATTTCGATGATCCGAGCCGCTCAATGTGTTTAAAACGTGATTTTAAGGGTACATGCAAGAAATCAACAAAAAAAATGACCGGGAAGGGCTTCATCTGAACAGTTTTTTATTGAACTATTCAATAAGAAACTGTTCAGATGAAGCCCTTCCCGGTCATTTTTTTTGTTGATTTCTTGAAGGTATCCTTAAAATCACGTTTTACACACATTGAGCGGCTCGGATCATCAAAATTCGATTGGAAAAAAGGAGATGTGGATCGATCCGGATTTTATTCAAGTACAGACGTCCGAATTTTGCTTCGGTTTGTACCTCCCCTTTTCCGATCGAATTTTGATGATCCGAGCCGCTCAATGTGATTAGAATGTGATTTTAAGGGTACCCGCGAGAAATCAGAAAAAAAAATGATCGGAATGGCTTCATCTGAACAGTTTTTTATTGAATGGTTCAATAAAAAACTATTCAGATGAAGCCCTTCCCGATCATTTTTTTTGCTGATTTCTTGCGAGTACCCTTAAAATCACGTTTTGAACACATTGAGCGGCTCGGATCATCGAAATTCGATCAAAATACTATTTAACGGAGCCTTTAACGGAATCCGTTAGTAATTTGGACGGAAGGGGGCATTTTGATAACGGAATATAACGTTGGGATTAAAATTGAAGTTTTTAAAAGGTTGGGAGTCTAATTGAATTTGGGTGTATAGGTTGGGGGTATTTTGAATTTTTCCCTTAAAAAAACGTGCTCTCCAAACTCGTTTTGTTTTTTACGGAGTAGTTTTTTTTTAATCCGTCCAAACTTGTTTTGTGTGTTCGGTACAATACTACTACCCGACAAGTTTCACCCGTCTTCTTCTTCTTCTTCTTCTCTCTCTCTCTCCCTCACCATTTTTTCTCACATATTTTCTCAAACACGTATACGGCAATACCTTTAGGACTACTTTTCTACCTACATTTGTATGTGTATATATATAGATACAGATCGAACCCAGTTTCGCAACCGATCTTTACTTCTTTTTTCTTTCTCGCTCACCGGTACCAATGGCTTCTTGCGTTTCTCGTCCTTCGTTCCCTTCATCTCGCGCTCTCGCCCTCGCAAACCCTAATCTCTCACAATTTCAACAGCTTTCGTTTCAACCCAGAAAGGGAATTAAGCTTCACAGCTCCCCTCCCTCTCTGAAAGTCTTCTGCCTCCGTGAACCCAAAGGTACTCTTTCTCTCCCCCTTGTGTATTTACTTTTTGGGTCTGGCTTAATATATGCATATAATGTGGAACAAGTTAGAATTTCAATCCACGTATCACGGATATTAATATATTTTCATGTATATCAAAATAATACATTTATCACACCCCTTTTGTTGTGGCCGGAGTGTCGGATTTGGTTGCACAAAGTTGCTCCTTGCGACCGCTCTAAAAACATACTTACGGGTGCAATGTCGAATGCAATAAAAGACCTAATTGAAACCCTCTGCAACACTAATTAGTTTTAGGAGAGATGGTAAAAGAGCTGGGCGACACATTTTACACATCGTGTTTCCCTCTAAGGGTTGTAGTTAGATTCTCATTGTGAGTAGCTGATTTTGACAATGCTTTGGTGAATTGTTCTTTTAGGAGATGTAATAGTGGGAAAGTATTCTGTAGTTACTTTTTAAATGCTTTAGGGATATGGTTTTTAGGGTTTGATTCTCTCAAAATTCATATCAACAATTTTACAGAAGGAAGAGAGAAGGTCTGTCATTTGATTGGTATTCACCATCCTTTGATGGCACTGAGAAACATCCATGGAACCGTTAGGGATGAGATTTAAAGAGTTTGAAGATGTTTAAGTGATTTAGCTTAACTTCGATGCTTAATTGATGTGGGATATTTTTTGTGATAACAATGATGTCTTGACGAAATTAGGCTCAGTGCCACAATTTTAATGACTAGTCAATAAGGCTCAGAAGAAGAAAAGAAGGGAAAATTATTATGTGGAAAATGAGAGAGAAAGTGAGAGAAAAGTTGAACTTGGATTTGAAATTTTCCACTCTCTTTTGTTGGAACCTAACAAGGGAACTTTGCACATCTTTCCACAAGTTAAAAACATAGCCTAAATGCACTACTCCTTTCATTTTGTGAAGCCATTAGTAGAGTGTGTTTGTTTGACATAGAGAATTTCACTGTGCAAGTCTAAGGGTTTCTTTACAAGAATCTGCACAATCTGTTCTTTGATGTAAACTGCATTTCACTGGAATGAACCAAAGGAAATGCCGCCTGGGAATTAGTTACATTTTTTGAACTAGTCTATCACTTACAAATGGTGTCTCCTGTTTTTAAATAGATTCTTGATGCAGTTGTTTTTTGCAGCCGTGGTGGTTGAAATAAGCCAAGAATTAGCTTATTTCTTTTGTATTCACAGCTTCAAATTCTTTCATGTTTTACTACTGAAGTGGTAAAGGTGGAAAGTCCCCAGGATAAGCAATCATAGTCTATCAACAGTTTCCATAGTACTATTTCATGGAATTCCATGTTATGATGACCATCTTACAGGTCAAATTGCGGATGAAAAGGTTTTGTTAGATTCCCGAGTAGAAGTTCTTATGGAGTTATCCCAATTTGGATAAAATGCAAATCTGCATTATTAATTTGGCAGAAATGAAAGTGGCCAGTGGGTGTCAAACTTAGATTTGAACGGTTTGCTTCTTGTTCAAAGATTATTAATCCACTCTCATTCTTTTAGGTATTGAAATGGTTGTAACTGGAAAGTTTCTAAATGGAAGGGCCGTCAGCCCAAAGCCAGTAACTTGACCAGATCATTGGCTTTCGAGTAGTAGCCTCCGCCCCCTGGGAGCTTTTTGAAGTCATAATACATTCGTATGGATGCAATAGGCCTTTAATTCTCCCCTCACCTTTAGGGAAGACACCTCAAAGAAAAATAAAAGTATTTCAATGTTTGCGTTTGACTTCTTTTAGTTTTGTAGTCTACATTCGTACATATAATACTTTGTCGCATAACAGGATCCTGTTATTGGAACTTTTTGTTTATGTCCATCCTCTTTATGTACTCTATCATGGTCAAAGTTTTGATGAGGGTCTATTGGGTTATGAAAGTGGTTCTTGAACTTAATTCGCGCCATCATTTCTAGTTTTTTGTTGCATTAGCAATGTTTTGTATTGGCCAGGTATATGATCTTAATAGCTCTTTAAGTTTTATTGGTCACCATGTGTTCTTCAGGTCTACTTTACATAAGAGAGGAAATCAATAGGTTAAATGCATCCCCATGCCTTCATAACAATTGAACATCAAAAGGAAGAGTAAGAACTCAAATGGCTGGACAATTTCCCTTGCAATTGATTTTTTTTTTCCTCACTTGCCAAAAGATCAGTGTTTCTAGGCTAATTGAAGGCAGGCTTGCATCCACCAGACTTCACCTGCTCCATGGACAGGATGTGTTGCGTTATATTGAAAACAGAGTAGAACCTAACAGAATATTTTTTCTGTTTTGCAACAACTTTTCTAACTGTATGGTAAAAAGAGATAATGAATATTTCGATGGGGTTAACAGTTCATGAAAGATGGAATATATTTTTTTTTTCTAAAGTATACTTTCTTGACTGTGCAGCTGCAGTGGTAGTGGTTACCGGGAAGTCATGGGACAATTTGATTTTGAGCAGTGATACCCCCGTCCTTGTTGAATTCCATGCTAGCTGGTGTGGTCCGTGCAGGATGGTTCACAGGGTTATTGATGAGCTTGCAACAGATTATGCTGGGAAACTGAAATGCTTTGTACTCCACGCGGACAATGATCTGGAAATTGCTGAGAACTATGACGTTAAGGCTGTGCCAGTGGTTTTTCTGTTTAAGAATGGAGAGAGACGCGAATCTGTGGTTGGTACCATGCCCAAGGAGTTCTATGTGGATGCCATTGAGAGGGTCCTCACTTGATAGTTGTGGCTATATTATATTAATAACTAGAAAACCGGGATAGTTGATCATTTTTTTCAATTATCACGGGATTTATCTTAGTCGTTCTTCCTTTTATACTAAATGTAAAGTTTTCACGTACTTCTTAGTTGCTTGATTTAGTGATGAGCTGCTATAGCTGTTCTTTTTCCTTGAAACCTTTATGATTTGTACATAATATGAATTGTTTGGCCATTTTCTGGGAATCTAAGATGCGTTTATGGTTCATGTAGTTGATGCATTTGTTTTACGATCAACTGAGTTTGAAATTAAGTGATTTCTAGTTAAGCTGGTTTCTTCGTCTTCTGAGTTTAAGTTGAAATGAATGATCTGAACTTTAGTTGAACTGAATAACCTCTGATCAAACAGCAGATCTTTCCGTTGCCAGCTTTTGAAACTATAAGAACGGAGCTGAAAAATGATTTACCATTTATTGACTAAAGCGATTATTGGTTTTGCGAACTTGGAGTGATACGAACTGTGGTTTTCATGCTTCAATTGCCAGGTTATGGTACTTAAGTTGTCTTGTGAACATGAAGAAACATGATTTGATGCCCTCTCAATCTTCAATTGACAGGTTATTTGATGGTGCAAATGCGATTTGGATGCCAAAAAGGTCTGATCCAAATCGCTTCACAGGGTTACTCCATCAGGAATTACCAAGAGTGAAACTATACAACCCTCTGCATGACATTGGAACTTTGTTGCATTTGAAGGGAACTATCGTCGAATCAAGTTTTCCACCAGACGATACAACACATCAATTGATTTCGATTGTCATTTAGTCAGGATCGAGCATCCCAATTTTCCACCAGACGATACAACGCATCAATTGATTTCGACTGTCATTTAGTTAGGATTGAGCATCCCAAACGTAAGAGACGAGATAAGTCGTGTTGTATCGAGGGGTAATTGCATTTAAATGGTGAGAAATCTATTGGGAAAAGGGCCAAAAGACCTCGTACAAAAGATGTGATTTGGACCATACTGATCCAGGCAACTTTCCCAGATTTTTTATTTTTCTTGGCTGCAAATGATTATGTAGAATTTTGAGGTTATTCAATGTTTCAATCCTGTATTATAGCAAAACGGTAAGTGTAGGTCGTGATTCATACCGACCATAATATAGGCCTATACTAGGCATGTACCGAAATCTCGACAGGTACACCAATGATGGCGTATTTTTGTCTTTCAATAAAAAGGCTTGAATTTTGTGATAATTAAATACAAAGTAGATCTTTTGAGTCCCTAATATGTTATCTTGTTAAAATTAATGGTAAGGTAATTTGTTTCATTTCTCTGTTTCAAGTCTTCTTATTGTACATAAATACATAAAAAAATATATCACACATAATATTGCGGTAAATTCGAATTAGTTCCGAGATACACGTCAATACCGATATGTATTGTCTCAGTGGAAAAAAATGATCTGCTGACACGAGATTCGCCACTTTTTGGGTTGTTATTCGAGAGGTTTATTTGATGATCTTGTCTTCACCATTCACAACATGCCATGTGTTATTTTGTACAATTAATTACTAACACAAAATACATAGACCCCACAGATACACCAATCACATAAACATTTGGAGCACCAAGCGGATATACCCAAGGAGCATTCAATAAACCCGAAACAAAATCAACACACATACATCAATACCGCCACGTACTGCCTCAGTGAAAAAAGGTAAGTTTGGCCCCATAAAACTTGACATCAAATCTTCTGTTTCGAAAATTCTTGTGTCTCTGTGCCGAGTGATTTTTCGACCGCTAAATTATGTAAATTTTTTTTTTATTTTAAATTCAACAGCCGAAAAATCTCTCGGCACGGATGTTTTCGGCACACACGATGCCGCCTCATAAAACTTTGGGTTGTTCACTACTACTAGCTAACCGTATGCCGATCAAGTCTCAGTCGCTGACTTCACGTTTTACAGGGAAGGAAGTTGAAAGGAGTCCACAGTGAAATATCTTCGCGTTCCTAAAAATCTCAGCTACCCGAACTCCCAAAGAAACTTCACGCTCTGCTTCTTCTGTTATCTCTGCGCAGGTTCTCTCTCTCTCTCTCTCTCTCTCTCTCTCTCTCTCTTGAGGATAGATACGCGTGTACGTATCTATATATATACGCGTGTGTGACTGTACATGTATAAGATTTGAAAGATTGTGATCTCTCTGAGGGAGCATATTAGATCTTATATTCATCCAAATTTAGGTTTTTTTTTTTTTTTTCTTTTGGCGCCGTTGGATTAGTCGGTACTCGAGTTCAGTTGATCTAGTTTTCTTGCAGAGAAAAGAAGAGTAAAATCTCCATCGGAACTGCAAATCAGAAAATTTAGGGGAAAAAAAATCAGGTATCTTTATTATCATTTCTTTTCTTTTTTTGGATTAGTTCTTGTTTTTGTCTATTCAGTTCTGGTTCTCAAGGGTACGGCTTCTTTTTGGTTCCCTTTTCCATTTGTTCTTTTTTTGTTATGAATCTTTACAGTTCTTTGGAGTCTAGGGTGCGTTTCCGCTATATTATTGGACTGCACGCTAATGGCTAGTCAAGTTATATCCTTTAAATGGTAGGAGTATTTTAGTTGATGTATGTGAGGAGAAGACCTGCCTAAAAATCTGTGAAAATATGGGCTTTAGTCTTAGTCCATTTAGTTTAGCGGAAACGGAAAATGGAATAATTCAAACTGAAATTCTAGTACATGGCTTATGTCGTGTGTGCATTTGGGAATTACGTAGTATCTTTAAGTTTGCTGCTAGAGTAGTAATGTAGATGTGGAAGTCCGTCTCTCTTTGATTATGAATTCTTTACTATTTTATGTAGAAGAAAAGAGGAGTTCGTTACCTACAGTATCTCTTTTTTGTAGGTAGCACTTATGGTTTATTTCAATTACTGTTTCCGTTTGCAAGCTAGGTTGCGTCATGCAAGTGATCTTGGTAAATAGAGGAACATGTGTCTTGTAGGTCAATTGGTACCAAAAGGCTGTATCCAAGTATAAGGTGGGTTATCAAGGTCCCCGAACTTTGTACCTGAGAATATAATTTTCAATGAAAGAAACCAAAAGATAAAGAATGGAGCGAAATGTGTTTTTTTGATTACCATAGATGCAGCAGGATTTTGATTTTCAATGGTAGGTAGTCCCTTCTGTTAACTAACTGTTTTCTCTATGAAGAAGTAACTAATCGAAGGCCATGAATATGCATCTTGCTGGTCAGGCTAATCAAATCTTGATCAATGGTGATCCTAGTGGATTTTGAGTAGTTGTTTGTAACCTTGATGAATATGAAATGCGCACTATTGAAGTTACTCATAGTCTCCAAGTCGATGTTCAACTGACTCACCACCATAGTTGATGTTGCTGACTACAGTCTTGATCAATTGATGTTCCTAACTCTGTCCCATGATCCGTCCTTGGCTAAGTTCATATCCGTCCTTGATGTTCCTAACTCTGTCCCATGATCTGTCCTTGGCTATGTTCATATAGACATCGAAGGATGGTAGTGATTCAACTCAACCATGGTTTATTAGAAGTTGGTCTTTCCTAGGAGTGTGGTAGATCGTTTGATCGGTAGGAAGTTGGAGAGGGTGGCACAAAAGAAAGAAAGCTTGGGTTGTGGCTTTGACGTGCTTGATGTGCATCATTCGGGGTGAGCGCAGCCAAAGGGCTTTTGAGGTGGTGAAGCAACCATCTTTCTCGAGGTTGATTGTTGTCAGTTTTATATAGTTGGTTAGCAAGGGGTTTTGAGGTGGTGGGCACAGACATTTTCTTCGGTGGGTTTTTTTTTTTTTTGTGTCCATAGCTGCCAGGTCCATTGACAATATCAAGGTGTTCCCTTTTTTGTATCATGTATTTGATTATTGAATGAAAGTAGGTTACATCATTAGTTTTCTTAAATGTATGATAACACGATGAGAAATAAAGACGTCTGTTTTCTTCAGTCCTAGCCTCTCTTGCTACCACGGAAGCACCTAATGTGGTCAGCACTAATCGAGTTCGGGCAACGAAGCTTACACTCATTCACATTGGTTCATCCTGCCATGCCCTGGGTCTTTTGCATTTCTGACGTAAAAGGTGGCCGGCTATTTGTCAAGGCCCAAGAATCCACTAGACATCTCAGTGGCCCCTTTCTGTTACATTGAGAGTCCAAATGTATGCTTGCAGATGAGATGCACCGGACGCTGCAAGAGGATTTCTATCACTTTGTAATTGTTGTCTTCATTAGTTACCTTGAAATCTAATCATGTTGGTTCAATTCACAATGTTAACTACATATTGGACTGTCAATCTTTTGGCTTACGTCCACGAACCTGTAGCTTCAACTTCTTTCTTTGTCTGTAATATTTTGTCGAGCTGAGCTTAGCAGAGGCTGACGTGCAAAATAGAATTCAGAGATGGTAATATTGAGTTGTCACTCTTGAATATGCGTGATTGGAGAGTTTTATTATGTCCTTTTCCAGTACTGGTCCATAGATTTTATGGTGGAAGCTTATTGGGCTATTCATTGGAGCAAAACTACGCAAATTTGAAGAATTATACTACCCCATTGATTTTATGTGATCAAGTGCAATGCCGTCTTTCTTCTATGTTCGTAGTTTCAGTAATTTTACGTTTCCCTCTATCTTTGGTTTTGGTCGTTAGGAAGTTTCTCCCCCACACCCCCCACCCCACCCCCGCGCCCCCCCCCCCCCCCCCCCCCCCCCCCCCCCCTCTTATCCCTTAAAGCGATTACTATAGTAAAATCGTAAGCGTATAACATGTGGATAATTTGTCCAAGTTTATGTTTTCTCGGTGCAGTTCATCCACATTCTTCCACCTCAAGTCCGTCTCTGGGTCGTAAAATAATAGGGTATCAACATTTGAACATGAGTTGAGAGAAAATAGGATAAGTTTGATTATTAACATAGAGAAACTAGGACCGTTAGTTGCTGTGGTAAGGAAGACTGATAGGATAACTATTAACTGGAATACATGGGCGGGGGGAAGACTTAAATTGACATAGGATGCTGTAGTTGGAAAAGATACAAATTCTTCAGTATGGTGGTGGCATCAAAAGTGCTTTTGTTACTCCTTTGGGACAGCTGATAGCAAGGAAGGTTACAAACAAAGATCCCCCTATTTTTTAAGTTCTTATTTTGGTTTGTATATTTGCAAGGAGTGGGGTAGTTGACTATTTGGAGGAAACAAGAATAGTTTGTCCATAATTTATTAGGTTCTATATGTATAGTCTTGGGCATCTCTTGTTCCTATATTTTATAGAGTTGTTACCTGAACTATTGCCCTTTGGAATTCGAGTTCTGCTGACCAGTTGACTATGACCTGGAATGTTAAAATGTCCCTGTATAATGTTCAGCTGCAGAGTGCTTCTTTCTGCTTTTTGTTTCTTTTTATTAACCTTCTTGTATAGTTGCTTATACTTCTTTTTCTTGTTCAGCAGCAGGAATATTTGAGTTTTCAATAAGTGAGTGATGGCTAGTACAAGTGCATCAGCGTTGATGTTGTCTTCTGGAACCTCAGAACACAGTGGGGCACATATGGAAAATTCAAACATGAACTTTTCACCTCAACCACCTTCACAACAGAGCCGAAACTCCTTACAGGGTCCTGTGGCTATTCTTTGGGACATCGAGAACTGTCCTGTCCCTAGTGATGTACGCCCAGAAGACGTGGCTGGCAACATCAGGATGGCCTTACGGGTCCATCCCATTATTAAGGGAGCTGTTACCTTGTTCTCTGCCTATGGGGATTTTAATGCCTTCCCTAGGCGACTGAGGGAGGGATGCCAAAGAACTGGTGTCAAACTCATAGATGTACCAAATGGGAGAAAAGATGCTGCTGATAAGGCCATATTGGTTGATATGTTTCTTTTTGCCCTTGACAACCCTCCACCGTCTTCCATCATGCTTATCTCTGGGGATGTTGACTTTGCTCCGGCTCTACACATACTTGGTCAACGTGGGTATACGGTGATTCTTGTCATTCCTTCTGGGGTGGGTGTTTCATCTGCCCTTAGTAATGCAGGTAGGTTTGTGTGGGACTGGCCTAGCGTTGCCCGTGGGGAAGGCTTTGTACCGCCCTCAAGGAATCTAATTCCGCCGCGCGTAGGTCCTGCCGAGATTGCGGGGTATCTGATGGGGTGCCACATCAATGACAACCCAAATGGTATGAACGAAGATGAAGCAATTGTATACAGAGGGATGTCACAAAGCTATTACAACTCAAGGGATTTCTCAATGATATCAGAGTCTTTAACCACTTCACTTGCCATGCCTTGTTTTCCCTCAAGTTTAAGATCACGTAGTCTTCCATCTGGCCTAAATGAAGCTTCGACCGGTTGTGTTGGTTCATGTTGTGAAAATGATTTGATGTTTGTACAGCCTGGTGATCTAAACGGTTTGAAGCAACAACTAGTAAAGCTGCTTGAGTTGTCTGGAGGTTGTTTGCCTCTTACTCGTGTTCCGGCAGAGTATCAGAAAATCTTTGGGAGGCCACTTTATGTGTCAGAGTATGGGGCATTCAAGCTTGTGAATCTTCTCAAGAAAATAGGGGATACCATGGCAATAGATGGAAAAGGCCAAAAGAAGTTTGTGTACCTACGGAACTCAGGACCTGGCCCAAGTGCTCCTCCAATTGCTCTAGCAAAGAAGGATAAGAAGATGAAGGGGCATCAAGAAGAGAACAATGAAGCCATTACCGGTGGTGGATCTTCAGATGAGTTCTCAGATGAAGATAGGGTTGTTGTAGAAGAACAGGACGAGCAGATCGCAGCTAGATGTGATACAGATGACGCAAGTCTAGAACAATTCAAGTACGAGCTGCAAGAGATTCTTGTGAGTTATTCTTGTAGAATTTTCCTGGTTCATTTTGAGGCAATATATCAACAAAGGTACAAGCGACAGGTGGATTACCGGAGGTTTGGCGTGAACAAGCTGGAGGAACTGCTGGAGAAGGTGAGTGATGTCGCTGTATTGCATGAGGAGCCAGGAAGCAAGAGTAAGATTCTGGTTGCTGTTGGTTACTAGGAGAGACAAGGTATCATCGATCTTTTGTTGTGTTTACGGTCCTAACTTAATTAGCATCCCTATACATGAGGTATGCTTGGCGCTACCTTGTTCCTCGTACTAATTTTTTCTGCACTTGTTTCTTAAAATGTGATAGCATAAATCTATGAGCACGTATGTTTTTTGTGCTGACATAGATTTGAAGGCTAACTTAAACATTTGTGTGTAAGAGTTGTACTGAGTCCACTGAAACAGATCAACTGCCTGAACAGATCTGCCTGTAAATTTATTTGTCCTCTAACTTATTGCATTTGCATACGTAAATATACAGATCTTTATTTCTTTTCTTTCCTATTTTTGGAGGGTTTGTGTAGTAGCATGCAGAATAAATAGTATCATGTTAAACAATGGAAGCTGAAGAACTCTATTAGCGTTCACGTCTTAAACTGTCTCCGCCTTTTCTTCTTTGTTTTTTGATCAAGAACTGTGTCTGCTGGTGAATGGGAATTGTTCTGACCACCTTCCCATATATTCTCTAGTTTGGACGTGGTTGCTTGTGGTTAGTTCTTGTTTTATTGGTTATAGTGATTGGTTATAGTGGTTGCTTGTGCTGTATGGTACACTATATAGCTGGAAGGTTCACAAGGCAGGAGAGGTTCAAAATCATAAAATATCAAGTGAAGAATTTGGTTAGCTAAGTTTGACTTTGATATCTAAATAGGATTATGATACTGTGGATGATAAGTAACCTGTAAAATCAAAGTCGGTTGGTTAATTTGAGGGGTGTTTCTTTCATATTATTCTATCGACAGATACCTAAATTACTGGAAGGAAAGTTCTATAGGACGTCTACAGTACCTAAGATGGTATATCGAACCATACGCTGGGCAACTAAGGGAGTTCACAAAACAAGACAAATTGGATTTGGGTGAAATGAGGAGGTTAAAGTGAATGTTCGGTAAGATTGCATGAGAGAAATGAGAATGATTGCTTCAATTGAAGATTATTTGAGACTACAGAGAATTTAGTAAAGTGGTCACATACAAGGAAATAGATACAAGGTAAGGAGAAGTGATAAGATTATCGTTACTGCAAATGCTAGGGGAGAAGAAAATCTGAATCTGCACGGGATGGTGTTGGGAAAGAGATTTTTGAATTCATTCAATTATTCAATTAAAGTGATGATAAAGCCCGGAATGGCCAGAACGACTCAACCATGTATGGTTTTTTGGTGGCCGGCTTTGAAGAGGGATGTTTATTCGTTCGTAACTAACAAAACTCCAATAAGTTGTTTTTCCTCCTACCTTATTCTGTTGGTGTATTGCTTAGAGTGCTCTCTCCCTCAAGTATACTGTTGGTTTCATTTGTTGGAGTTCTTTACATCGTGCCTATTATTTCTAGTGTTCCCAACAATTGGATGCTTCCTTTTCCCCCAATTTCCCAAGCTATTGCAAGTGAAGAAATTCGCTCATAGAAAGACACCAATATCAGTGGAGGTTATCAGATTCAATGAGAAACAGTGTCTCTTAGTTTTTTTGATTGAACTCTGTAGGCAAAGTTCGTTTCAATGGAAAAACTCATTTCTGTGTTGTCCATCTGGAAATTGAAATTGCCAAATCTGAAATTTTAGTCGGTATCCTATTTGTAAACCGAATCATGATGTTTCATCCTGCAATCTTCTGTTGTAAGTAAGTATATTACCCGAGCAATCACTTAATTCCACCAGTGAGCTGATACGAAGTTTCGTTTGCCATGGTAACTGTTCAAAATAGTTACTTACCAGAAAGGGAAAAAAAAAAAAGGGTAGCCGCTGGCTTCCAATGTTGGATTGCGTAGTATCCATTGACCTTTAGCGATCATCTCTAGCTCCACTCCAGTACCATTCTAAGTTCAGGCACAAATCTATCTGTACCTATGTATGTGTTGATATGAGAACCAAATATCTTCATCTCTACAACAGTTAGTATCAAGTAACTATGTTCTTTGCAATTTCCACATCATTCTCCGTATCAGATGACCGCAGGAGCTACCCACATTGGCAAGTTTGCCATGCCAGCTTCCTTTTCCACACACCATAGCTGGTACAAATCAATGTTGGCGTCCCTCACTCACGGATTAATAGGGGTGTTTGGTTAGTTCATTATTGCATTTTCACATTCACGTTATTGCATTTTGGCTGTTTGGTTAGTTCAATCTAAAAACTCATTCCACAAAACTCAATTCACTGATTTTGCAATTCTAAAATAGAAGTGAGAAAGAGGCCAAGAGCTACTTTTTGCATTATTGGATATTTGCATTTTCCGATCAATTACTAAAATGATGTTTCCCCGATTCATCGTTACACATACAATAAGTGATGGATGTATATTCAATGCAGTTCTTTCGAAATCCCAGCATGAAAGGAAACGTAGGGTCATGCCCTACATCCAACTCTGGCAATGACACGATACTTGGTATCTTTAACCTGGAGTATGGCCTGAAAGTAAGTTTCAAAGGCATGCCTCTGGTGCTACCCCGAAAAGGTTTGCTCATATTTGGACGATTGAATATGAATATGATATTATCAGTTTTACCAAGCCGCCATTGTGAGGACAGATCACTAAGGGGGGGTGCTTCCTCCAGCATGAGTGGACCTTTTCAGAACTGGTTGGGCTGAATATATCTGACGATTATGATTCACCCAGGGATTTCACGGGTCATGGGACCCTCACATCATCGTCTGCCGCACGCGAGCAGTGGGGTGTCATGTACCGATTACTTAAGATATGCGAGAGGTGTGACGATTGGTACAGCACCATAAGACCATTATGAAATGTACAAAACTGACTTCTCTGGTAACACAATTGCCTCGTGTACAGCACCATAAGACCATTATGAAATGTACAAAACCGACTTCTCTGGTAACACAATTGCCTCGTGTGCAACCGATACAATTGCTAACATGGGTCCGGCAATAGCTGATGGGGTGGATCTCGTTCTCTTATCATTACCCTTTGAGGATCCGTTTCACGAAGAACCCTACTTCAGTGGGACCTATCGAGGCAACTGAGACAGGGATTTCCGTGGCATGCTCTGTTGGAAATAGCGATCGCAACTCCATTTCAACAGAGCTGGTCACAGGTAGGTTGGTTTATTCAGAAAACATCAAATGATCATCAAGTAGCTGAGTTTCAGAGATCAGGAGCAGTTGGAGCCATCATAAGTTTCAGATGGTGAGCTGGTGCGAGTGTTAAGTTCCAGAAAACTGTATTCTGAATAAAGCCGTCTCCCCAATCGGCGGTCTTCTCATCAAGAGGGCCGGGGGTACCTAACAACAGGGCAGAATTCACTTGCAAAAATGAATCACAGAACACGTAATAATTTTGTCTGGAACTTCACTATTCCCCTCCCCATTTAGTCGGCATAGCGGCATTGCTACTATCCAATCGCCGGGAATGGAGCTTGGCTGCCATCCGATCTGCCATTATAAAGACTGTTCATCGGTTCAACAATGCCTACGGGGTTATACGCAGACATGGCCAACGAGGCCATAGACCCTGGACTTGTGTGTTGCGGAGATCCCAGATTACATCAATTCCTCTGTGGCAAGAAATATATGATGCAACAGATTCAGATTGTTGCAAGGATGTCGGTCTTCAACTGCGAAAATGCCGGTCTAGATCTACACTACCCTTCCTTGATCGTTATCTTGAATGATAGTAGCACTCGAAGTTCCACATAAATATGTTCTGAGAAACACATTGATCAAAATCCGATGAACATGAATTTGGCGTGGTTGATGTTTTTAATGAGTTTTAACAAGTGAACAATTTTGATTTGATCATGTATAACTTTGGCGCGAAAAAGACAGCCTTGAACAGAACCCCGAAGGTTTTGGGAACATTAGAGCTTCTTTCTTTTTTTTGGAAGTTCGGTATCCATCCATTTTACGGCCTGAGATTATTTGTGCCGAAAAAATGATGTCCTCCTATGTCAAGTGCATTTTCGGTTGTTGAATCACACAAAAATTTTGAAATATAAAAAAAAACTGCCAAAATGCACTCGGCATAGGAACACACTATTTTTCGGCACAGAGGGTCTCAGGCCCCATTTTATCGAGAGAGAGAGAGAGAGAGAGAGAGAGAGAGAGAGAGAGAGAGAGCTACTTCCGTAGTTCCATTCCATGACATCAACAATACATATTCGGGTGCCATTGGAAATTACAAAAAAGCTGGACAAACATACTTTAAAAAGCCTAATAAATCTTCTAACCCAAACTACTATAAACTTGCAAAATTTCAACCTAGCTACACCATTGATTATTTTAATCTTTTAGGTGCTTAATAACCTAATTAATTGTATCTTTCCTTAACTTCACAATCTGCACCGAAACCAATGTGGATAGAGAATGGGATCCTTTTTAGTAGTAAGTTTTAAGCTTACAATGGCAATTACTATTGTTTATTGGGCAACTTTCAACATTCTGGGAATAAGCTCAAAGTGTGAGCAATTTTCAAGGGATAGGAAAAACTGCCATTCTGCAGAGTAATTATTCCGTGGTCCCAACATTCTTTATTTCACACAAATGTACGGTGAATAATGGTGTTGAGCACCATGTGTCGATATCCCAAGTCGACCAAATTATTTTTCGTAAATTATTACTCCCTCTGTTCCAATTTTGAGAGATCGAGCTTTTTGAGAGATCAAAAATTTTGCATAATAACGCTGCTACTACTCCTTCCTCCCTAGATTCAAGGTTTAGTTCTTCTCCAATCCACCAAATAATTTTTCGTGCGTAAGGAAAATTATTACTCCCTCCGTTCCAATTTTGAGAAATCGAGCTTTTTAAGAAATCAATATTTTTGCTTAAAATTTTCAAATTTATCCTTAAAAATTGTGATGTTAATTATATGTATTTAAATTGCTTATATATTTCAATATGAATTTCAAAAAATATGTAATATGAATCTTGTTTGATAGATTTTAATTAGTTTTATTATACAACATATTCAAAATCATGAAAAGTATTATAAATTGAAAGATATTGTCAATTTAAAGATGAGATGAATATCAAAAACTGTCAAATCCATTAGGAATGAAAGGGTACTTTTTACAACCTGGAGGCGATGGTTGTGCACATCCGGACCGTCCGTTTATCAATCCAACGTCCATATTTCATCTCGGCAATGAACTCTTTGGATGCTCGAATGGTGGACATGAGAGTTGGACTTTTAGATCATCGAACGGACAGCCCGGATGTACACAATACGGTACCACACAACACCATCCTGTTGTTGCACTTTTTAGTGGTAAAATTGAAAGTTTGGCATGTTTAAAATGATAGTAATTTTTAGAAAGTGAACACTTATTTTGGGACATCTTAAAATAAAATATGAACACTTAAACTAGGATGAAAAGAGTATATGGTAACCCCAATACCACCACGTGATATCTTTAACACCCTTCTCCAAGACACACTCATTTGCACATCATAAAATGTGTAATGAAATATAGAGTATTAAGGCACATGTTGCGACGCCATAAGTTAGACTCAATAATTAATTACTCGAGTCTTTTGTCAAAGACCCGAAAGAAATGGGGCAGCAGTAGCCAAGGGAGACTGGTCAAAACTCTCTCCCCTTCTCGTGGCTTAGCTGGGAACGCGAGCGCACGTGCATGGTGGGAGGAACCAAAGGTTTTAAAAAGTACTATATTAATCCTAATAATTTAGTACTAGCTGTTCTTCCAATCTTGCCAGGTTGACCACAGACCAACCAACTCTCTACTCCTCTCTCTCTCTCTCTCTCTCTCTCTCTCTCAAATTATCAAATCAATTACTACTTCATAAATCAATTGTTCAAATTACACTCCAAACATTTTTGCAAATCGATTATTCTAACATTCTTCCAAAGGGATAGGATAATAGATAAAATAGTGCATTGATATCCGAAAAAGATGCGTTGGTATTTGTAAAAGCATATTAATATCTGTGAAATGTGCATTGATATCCGAACTTGTTTGGAATTATGTGTATATTATCCTCCGCTTAGTGGGCGGAGGTTAGCAAAACCGTTTACAAATTTACAATATACTATTCTATTCTGCGGATATAATCCAAACAGCTTTGCAAATTCGCAATCCATTTTATCATAGCTCAAATCTATGGTAATTCATAACCAAAAAAAAAAAAAAAACCATCCAACACCGCATATATTTATGAATTCTGCATAATTGTGTTGATAAAAGTATTGAAACATCACCTAATCCCATAGGGGCCATAACTTAGAGGGGATTTTTTATTTTTATTTTTATTTTTTCCTTTTATCCACGCCAAACACCAAGATTCATTAGCATAAATGCATTCCGAAAATTTCAACATAGAGGCATAAACCCATTATTAAGTAAAGTCGAGAAGAACTTTTCACTTCTCATTTTTTTGGTATAGGATGAAAATTGACATTCTTGCCTTCATCTGTTTACGAAATTACAACCCTGCTATCCAAACTCTAAGGGCCCCAACAACGCAAGGGAGAAACAGCTGTAAACGAGTCGAGCCGACCTTTGTCGAGTTTAAGCTTGGCTTGATCCAAAAAATTTGAGTTCGAATTTGGCTCGAATCTTAACAAGCCGAGCTCTTAGTCATTTACTAAACGAGCCAAGCTTTTGTCTGTTTCACTAAACGAGTCGAAAACTCAAGCTCGTTTCGTTTGCTAAACGAAATCGAGCCGAACTGCTCGATTTGTTTACAGAGAAAAAACTGTCTTCAAATAAAGTTGGGAAGGGAGACAACCTGTCCCCGGGGCACAATGCTTTGACCTTTTCACCAACCAACGACAATGCCCACAGTAGACATTAGGACGACGCCAACCACAACATTATTGGATAGTAGACAGTACTGGTATATTTTAGGAAAAATAAAAAAATAGTTCTAAACTGAAATATGAATTTTGATCTCTTAAACAGAATGCTATTAATATAGGGTGATGAATAGCTTCAATATTCGTGTACAAAGGTATATAACCAACATATATTTTTTGTACAAAAGAGGCAAAAGGCATACGAAAAAAAGGGGAAATGTGTTTGAGTTTTTCATCACTATTTTGGTTCGTCCTCATTTGAACCTTGGCGTAATCAAATTCCCAATTTCAATCAAGGAAAACATTCAATTTGCTACCGTAAAACTATGATAAGTATCGAAATACAAATGTGTTTTGAAATCGTTTAAACATCTACACGATGCACGTGGAATCTATTCTGATCAAGATAATTGCAGACACATTTGGGTTTTGGCCCTATATCCTAATGTACGTGTCCAAAACATTTTCATAAACAAAAGCATTAAAAAAAAAAAAAAGTTAAAAACTCAGACACCTGTGTTCACATTCAACCTCCAACAGTAGCTCAATTGAAGAATCAAAAGTGGGGCCGAACCAGTCGGACATTATGTTTGACCAAAACCTTACCCTAGTCCGGCTGGTCTCAGTCCGAGAAGTTATTTGGTGCAAAGAATTGAGTACCACGTGCCGGCACTCCAGCAGGACATGTTTTAGATGATCCAAATCCGAGCGCTTCTCTCTTGCTCCACCGACCATTTCTCTCCTCTTTCTCCACCTCTAAATTCTTGCCGTTCAAAATACGTTTGGACTGCTCGGGTACGAGACCGGATACCACGTGGACATACCCTATTCCCAAGACTCCCAACTATAGTTAGGCTAACAGGCTACAGCACACGTGTGGGGTAGAATGTAGTCAGGCAAGTGCAGAGAAGACTCCTACGCCCTCTCTCTTCTGTTCCATTTACTCCTATAAATCAGACAAAACCAAACCAAACTGATCTGATAGAGAATTTGCAGAGACCTCAAATAAATAAATAAATAAACTCAAACTCCATACACAGATTATATTATCTAGAGAGAGAGAGAGAGAGAGATGCCTTGCAGGTTGGAGCCATTGGATGTGGGAATTCAGATACCATACCACTTCAGGTGCCCGATCTCGCTCGAGCTAATGGCCGATCCGGTCACGATAAGCACGGGCCAGACCTACGACCGGGCCAGCATCGAGTCGTGGACCGCCACCGGTAACACCACGTGCCCGGTGACTCGCTCGCCGCTCCACCGACTTCGCCCTCATCCCCAACCACACCCTCCGCCGTCTCATCCAGGAATGGTGCGTCGCCAACCGGTCGCTCGGCGTCGAGCGCATCCCGACGCCAAGGCAACCAGCGGACCCGCCGCGGTCCAGACCCTGCTGAGCCAGGCCTCCTCCGAGTCGACCCGGATGCTAGTCCGAGTTGACTCGCTGAAGCGGCTCAGAGGGCTCGCTTCGCGACTCTGAGAAGAACCGGGCTGTTATCTCCGCCCAAAACGCTAGCGAAATTTTACTATCAATTGTTTTCTCGGACAATGCAAGGATGGGTGACCTTCTCGAACGTCCATGGAGCTTGGACGGTCAAAACAGACAATATTATACGAGCCAGGAGCAAGTCGTTACAGATACCGCGTCCGACTCGTTTGAGTTGACTCACGAGTCGCTTGCGATCCTCTCACACTTTCCGTTATCCGAATCGGCTTGTTTGTTCGTGGCTTCGAATCCGGAGCGAGTTATTTACCTAGTGAATCTCTTATTCGATCCGTTGAGCGAAGTCCGAGTTAACTCGGCTTCGCTGATAGAGACCGTCATCGCCGGCACGAGGTCGCCGGAGCTCCGATCGGAAATAAGCAGTTCCGACGAGATTCACGATGGAATCGTCGGAATCCTAAACTCTCCGGCAACCCTCTCCGCGCGCGCTCAAAATCGGAGTCAAAGCACTGTTCGCTTTGTGCCTGTCGAAGCAGCACCGCCACAGGCGGTTGGGCGGCCGGATCCGTGGACGCGCTCATCGAGAGACTGTCGGAATTTTGATATAAGCAACGCCGAGAGGTCGCTGGCGACGGTGGAGCTACTCTGCCGGGTTCCGTCGGGATTAGCGGCGTTCGCGGCGCACGCGCTCACAGTGCCGTTGCTGGTGAAGTCGTGCTCAGGGTGTCGGGGAGGGCGACGGAGTACGCGGCCGGAGCGCTGCTGTCAGTGTGCTCGGCGTCGGAGGTGTGCCGGCGGGAGGCGGTGGCGGAGGGCGTGTTGACTCGGTTGCTGTTGGTGGTTCAGAGCGGGTGTGACGAGAGGGCGAAGAGGAAGGCGCAGATGCTGTTGAAGTTGCTGCGGGATTCGTGGCGGAGGATTCGGGTTCTAATTGCGAGGATATTTGGTGCAGCGACGTGGTTCCGTATTGATTTTTCTTTTAACTCAAATTTCAGGACCAGCTTACCCGCGCATTAACTGATTTTTGGATCAATCCGCCATCAACTCGAGGGATCCAATTGAAGACAGAGCAAATACTCGAATGAATTAGCCCGAAGGAATTGATTACACCTGAGAAAATTCAAAACATTTGAATTTAGGAGGGGACTCTCGGACCACCAGCGATGTGGTTTCCGTATTGATTTTCCCCTTCAATAACTCAGGTTTGGACAAGCATTAAATGACTCTTGGACCAATTCTACTAGTATCAACTAGTGAGGTATCCAAGTACTCTAAAAGCGGAGCAAATACTTGTACGAGGTGGCCCCGAAAGACTTAATTACACCTGAAAATATTCAAAAAATGAGATTTTAGGAGAGAGTCTCATACCACCGGAGATCCTGTAGTGCATCCGGCTTTTGGGCAGTATTTCAACCGTGCATCTGTATTGATTTTTGACGACTCTCCATTTTTGTAATTTCAGGTTCAATGGAGAGTTTACCATGTTGTATAGAATTTTACTCGTGTATGGACTTTTGTATGTAATGTTTCGGTTTTTGTAAATGTAAGAAAAAGAAAGCAAGGAAATTTTTGTAAATTTAATTTACAAGTTTATTAATTTAGCCGATAAATTTTGAAAATAAACAGTCTATTAAAATCACCTAATTATTTTTTAAGGAAATAAGTCAGAATAAACGAATTGGGCTCAAGTTATAAATAATTTTCATCACCAATTATCACATTTTTAAAAAATAAAAATAAAACTCTATGAATCAATCAAATTAAGAAGGCTACAGAAAGGCCAATCCACTCTCTTGTATGAATGTGGGAGAGGAAGTGAAGCTTTATAGCTGATTCCGTAATATGGGCCGTAATATGGGATAGAGAATACCAGTTCTCCACTCGTATAGTTGGTTCTATAATATGGGATTCGATGCGTTAGTTTAAAGGCTCTATCTTGTTCTCTTTTCTCATCATAATCTATATCTTACTCCGAGTAAATATTGTATAACGTCCCTTAAATTTGTTACTAACCTCTTCTATCCTCCTACTACCAATCCTTTTTCGAAAAATTTCTATTATTATACATGAATCCTGTCAAAGAACTCAAAACTCATGCTAGTTATCAAACATGTATCCATTTAGGCTTGATTTCTTTTCCCTTTTTTCTCTAACAAGTTACTAAGAAAGCAATTTGGTCTAGTACAAAGGAGTGGGTTATGTATCCCCTGAGTCCCCCATCTTAAGTCCCAGGTAATGGATTGAAAATCTGAAGCTATATTTATGTTGATGATATCATTTTCCTGCCAAGATATAATGAACTCTATTGATGGATATGGTCCAGTGATTTATCAATTTTGGTATTTAAATTTATTAATTGCTAACTTATCTACCTTTCTAGGTCCCATTCCCTTCTCTCATTCCCACCATAGAAATGGTCCCAAACCATAAATATGAATTACGATATTTGGTATGAAAATGGCATGAAAGCTTTGTACGTACGTGGGTGGAAGGACTATAGATTTGTCAATTCCGAAAGTGTGATCCTAAGCCAAGCGGGTCATCCAAGGATGGCGCCAGGGGTTAGTAGGGGTTGTCTCTCCCCCTACCAATTTTTTTAATTATGTATATTCGCCAAAATTCTGGCTCTGAGCTTTGATGAGGCATCTAGCCTAGTGCACTAGGCAAATGCATGGGATGCTATTCTTCTGTGGTGGAGGGGAAATTGTTGCTTGCACTCAGAGCACTACGGGGAGCACCGCCACGTGGTGTTCTAGTGGCCTTTTCCTCTACACATTTGTATGGATTCCACTACGTACTTAGTGTTTTGGTTCCGCACAAAATCTGTAGTGGAAAAGCCCCGTGGAGCACAACATAATGGTGCCCTTGGAGCACCAAATAATCAGAGGGAGAGAGAGTGGTCCCAAACCACTATTATGAGTTACTATTTGGCATGAAAGCTTTGCGGGTGGATCAAGTTTTGCCACAGAATTGAAAGTGTGACCCCAAGCCAAGCATAGGGTCATCTGAGCTTTGATGATGCATCTAGCCTAGTCCACTAGGAATTGCATGGGATGCTATTCGTGAGTGTGTGTGTGTGTGTGTGAGAGAGAGAGAGAGAGAGAGAGAGAGAGAGAGAGAGTGATTGATGTTTCAACAATATTCCTTTTGACTTTGAGGCTGCTCAAAAATGTGCGTGCATCCAAAAGGTTTGGGTGGGAATAATGGAATGTTTGCAAACAAGGTAGGGCATAAAGGACCCACCACCCAAAATGGGAAAAAAGAGACATTGCAGAATAGGAGAGATCGTGAGTGCTCACATGGTTCATAGAATGGGGGGAACAAAGAAAAGAGTTGTATGCACAAGCGTGGGACACACATTCCAATACAGATTTTTCGTGGGAATACGAATCTCACATGCACGAGGGTGAAACGTCTATGTTCAAATGCCACGAGTGTTCACATGGTTTATAGATACACACGAGTCTTGCATTTGTGCCACGAGTGTTCAGTGTTGGGACAACGAATGTAATAATTAACATGAAAGTTTGTTTGACACTTAACGACCAGTGCTTTCCTCACCCAACTTGACTAGGGAGGGGTATGGGTATACAATCATGCTTGATTATTATGGGTTTCATTTTGGATAGTGTGTAATGATGGTATTTGATTGCTTGTGTGGTCTGTGACACCTTGTGGTTAAATTCTCTGTCTCTACAATTACGTAAAGGAGTACATATCTTGCACATTTGAAACAAAACATACTCGTCCCGAAAAGATTGTCAGCTACGTAAAACGATAACTTAAAGAAAATTTATTCTTATTAAGAAAAATTCAAACTCCTCGGTGATATTTAGTAACCAGAGAGATAAAAAGTTTGAACTTCTTTCCTACAAAGATACATTATTATTTAGAAGTAGAATCAGGAAACGGAAAATCACCATGGGGGAGAGAAGCGGGGGGCTGTTGTGAGCAAACACAGCAACGTGCAGTTGTTTCTCATCCCATCATTCGTCTCGGCAATCAATGGTCCAAACCGTCCAAAAAGTATTTTAGACGGTGACATTGCGTGCGGATGCACGCTGTTGTGTTTTGCTCACAGCATCCTGCCGCTTCCAAGAAAACAGAAGAGGGAAAAAAAAAAGTGTTTTGTTGCTTCAGAAATCTAGTGTCACTCTGTTCCTATCTAAGAGTAGATATTACTACCATTATAAACAAGTCAAGCCACTGGAGTTCATGTCTATTGTTACCCGTATATTCTAAGTACTTGCTAAAATTTTGAACTATCACAAAATAATGACCGCTATAAACTGCTAAGCAGCTGGTTAACTTTCACAAACTCAAGCCATAGTTTTATTCATAACTCGAATCTCCATGCCTACACATAAAACATAAGCAAGAGCACAAAGATGCAATAAACCTACTGAATTTACGAATATCATCGCGGACCAAATAAAATTCCCACAGAAAGATTCAATAATAGCAATAGATTTTTATTTCACGAGACCGTATTTGATAAATGCTTTCAAATACTCCAGTACAGGGTAACACAATCCCTTGCATTTAACTGCAATCTTTTATATAACTTACACTTCCCACCTTTATGAACCCATCAAATTCCCAGTAAAACCTGGGTTTTTTCGGGTAAGGAATGGGAGGTTACTTCAATTTTTTTTCTTTTTTTTCCCCCTTTTTTTGGGAGAATTATAAGAACATCCGATACATCCCCATAGGAGATGGGGTGTAGAACTGGGTTTGTTCTCTAGGGACAACAACAGTAGTTTTAACCAAGGCCAAAGGGTTTAATGTTCCGTTGACAAGTAAAACTTTCAGGGGTGTCAGAAAAAGATGGATTTCCCTCAAGTACCCAAACCAGTCATTTTGCAAATGGGGCAAATATTCTTCTGTTTCAGCCACTGTTTGATGCAATTGGTGTGGAAATCATGCCCGCAATCCAACGCCCCAACGTCATCGCCAGTGACATACTCCTCCTGCCAAAATAGAAATTCAAGGAAAATACAGTTAGGGGGTTGTAAAGCAAATCAAATTGGTGTGAGAATATCATTTGAGGGATGGGAGATTTTTAAATGAGAGATGGAGGCATCGGAGGTCACTGTCATTGGAATGGAGGAAAACGAGTTTCCGGTCTTCAAATTAAAAAGGAAGGGGTTGATGCCGAGATAAAAAGATCAAAAATTTATCACATTCAAAAATACGGAATGGGGAGATTGGTATAGGCTCAAAGATTTATGCCTTGCTCGGTTGGCTTTTTGAGAAAAATTTTCCAACTCAAAAAATACTCATTACCCCTACTTCCAATCATTATTCTCCACTCATGACCTCTATCTCTAATCATTATTGTCATTTCTCTCTCTATCTTTCTCCACTCATTACCCCCACTTCCAATTATTACTCTTATTTCTCTCTCCACTCATAACCCTAAATTTTTTTTCAAAAACTCATCTAAACACAACATTATCTTTTAAACATGGTAATGGCTGTGGGGCCTTATGGGATGACCTAAATTTGGTTGGTTGCTGAATCTTTTTTGGGGAGAAAATGAAGAAGCTGCACCATGAGAGTTAACATTGCCAAGTTTTATCATTTTTACACTAGCAATCCTGTGTTGGACGAGTCCATACAGAGCTTTGCGTCGACTTGAATTGGGCCCCAGCTGGATGGTGGGTTAATCCCCCGAAGTAGTCGGTCCATTGGGCCAGATACCAAGATATCAAAGAGAACATTGGATATAACCAGATTTCTTTTCATCTCTCTCCTTTGCAACCCAAAAGTATTTATCTTTTTCTATGCCAAGAAATTTCACTCGAAAATAGATAGAGATTATGGATCTTACCCGACATATACAGCATGGCTCCAAGTTTGACGGGGATCCTTCCATGATGGAATGGTACTTGGTCTGTTGCATAGTCTCGATAATGGTTTCCTCAGTCAATCCAGTGTTGACGTCTCCTATGCGCTCTTCCAATGCCAACAACTCCTGGTATTCCAAGCATGGAGTCAGGAAACAACATTCCATCAAACTCCGATGATGGAAAACAATAAATGTGCAAAAGAAGGGAGAAAAGAGCCCTTTCTTACCTCATAAGACATGTTATCAACATCAAGTCTCATATCCCTATGCCTGTCGTGCAACTCGGCAACTCCATTTATAAATGGATCAAAGAGCATATAATCCTGACAAAATGTCAGAAATAAAACAGGCTGCAAGGTGAATCATTATGTGCAGGCCCATCAGATATAAAACAAGATGAAAGGGGTACATATCGAACTTGTTATTCCACAAGCCAAACACGCTTCCTTTCCCACAGAATGATCAATTTCACTTCCTCAGAGATGAGTTGTTCGGATACAAATTTTTCACACACAAAGAAGATAACTGGTTTTGCAGATTAATTAGTTTTATGCAATCGATGGACGGAGAAAGGATGTACCACAGAAGTAAGTCAGAATGTGAGAAAGGACAGGCAAATATATACTTGAACTACTGTAATGTAATTACAAGCGATCTGTGTACATTGCAACAGTCTTACTGGCTTACTGCTTAACGTGGTCAGAATCATAAGGAAACTAGTAGAATATCAATGCCTAGCACATATAAGTTAAGAAGTATAAAAAGCTATACTCAAGCTCACTGATTTTTTGCCATCTCAAAAACGGTTTCCAGACTTCCTTATTAGAAAACCAAGAGAATATGAAATGTGTCTATGTCAACCAAGGCCCAAGCCACCCACATTCTCGCAATGGTTGACAAAACAATGTGGTTTCAGTGCTAAGTTTGAGGCTAAATATATTAAACTTGTTGAATTGATCATGATGAGACAAACAAACCTCAGATCGCAAGTTCTCTCCTCTGCGCATAGCATTCAAGACTTGACGAATCTGTATCATAGATGAACAGAAGTTTGTTTGGTCAGAGTTGCAACTATTCATAATCAGAAACTAATCAATTTTGATAGCAAAAGAATAATTAACTTAATAGCAAGATAAAACCCTATATATTTAACAATGTCACTGAAATGGGAACGAACAAGACTTTCAGATTATAACAAACACATATTTAAAGATTGCATTGTGAGGAATTATTTTGGTGATAATATGGCTAAACCACAGCTAGTATCCACCACCCACTATCTCCCAATGTTGGCTCACAGAGGGCTGTCAATACAACCTTTCCGAATATGAGTTTTTTTTCTTTTTATCCCCTAAACTATGCACACTTTCTCTACTTAGTCCCTGAACTATTAATTTGGCGATTTCATCCCTTCAACTATCATTCCGTTACCTACTTAGTCCAATAGATAACGGAAATTAAGAATTTGGACGGAAAATGCCACGTAATGCTTTATTTGAGACCCTGTATAGCAGATATTTGATTATATCAACCCTAGAGATAAAAATTAATTATGACCCTTTAGGATAAAATAATCAGAAAAATAAGACATTCGCACCGGTTCAAACAGATTGAAAATTAGAGCATTTAATTTTTTTTACAAGGTTCATATATCAAGATCTTACGTGTCACTTTATATATTTTTTCCCAAAAACACTGACCTCCTTATATAGAATTTAGACTGTTTATATATTAAAAATATGGTTAAAAAGTAAGCGCTCTAATTTTCAATCCATGTGAATTGGTGCGAAGATCTTTTTTTTTTTTTATCATTTTATCCTAAAAGGTCATAGTTAATTTTGTCTGTAGAGCTCTCATAATTAAGTATCTACTCTAAAGGATCCCAAATAAAAAATAATAATTAACTATAAAAACCCTAGAGAAAAAAATTAATTATAACCCTTTAGAATAATATGATAAAAAAATAAGATTTTCACGCTGGTCCAAACGGATTGAAAATTGAAGCACTTAAACCTTCTAAAAAAATTAAGTGCTCCAATTTTCAATCAGTTTGAACCGGTGCGAAGGTCTTATTTTTTTGTTCATTTTATTCTAAAGGGTCATAATTATTTTTATCTCTAGGGCATCATAATCAAGCATCTGCTCTATAGGGTCTCAAACAGGGCCTTATGTGACATTTTCCGTCCAAATTCTTAATTTCCGTTATCTATTGGACTAAGTAGGTAACGGAATGATAGTTGAGGGGATGAAATTGCCAAATTGATAGTTCAGGGACTAAGTAGAGAAAGTGTGCATAGTTTAGGGGATAAAAAGAAAAAAAACTCTTCCGAATATACTATATGCATTTACTCCTGAGTAAAACTATACGTCTCCACAGAAAGCTTACATTTCCATGTACACCATAGCTAGCCCCCTCTCTACACATCGTTCGCGGCAATCGTTCAATGAATCCACATCAAAAAAGTACGAATCTACCAACATATCACCACCAACAGTGGGTTTTCAATCTTCGCTTTCTTTTATTTACAAATGTGCAGGAGCTTCCCAAAATGATCATAAAGAAGAAGAAAAACAAAGTCCCACGTTTAAGACCCTAACATGTTACCGACTTACCGTAATAGCTCGAAGATAAATTTGTTCCCGGCAAAGCCATTAAACCAAGCCACAAGTCAACAATTGCACAAATTAGTAACCATTGGGCAGTTTCTCACAAACTCACTCGCGGTGTTCACATGTTTTAGGTGTTTTTACATCAAACGACTTCTCAACGAGTGATGTATCAACACCGCATCCATTGGCTTTTCACACCACCCCAGAGCAGGCGACACTTCAATATTGATTTTAAAGTTCGTTTCAATTACAGCAGATAAACAAAATAGACTCGATTTACAATAAATTAATAAATGTGAGATAGGTTCAAATCAGCAAGTTGGACTCATGAACCAGGGAGTGTGTCCAGTCAAGGTCGTATAATTCAAATAAATTAACAGAAAAGGACCCAAAAGTAGGCTGTCAAGAGTAAAAGATATGCCAAGAAATAATGAACACAAGAAATGTGAATATGTAAATCAAAGTACAAATTTTGTTGAATTAACTAAGTATTGAGAGCGTTAACGAATTGTTAAGGGCTGCAAAAGCTTAGAAAAATCAATCTTTACATGAGAACTCTAGGATTTTCATTACATACAACTTCCTGTGACGCATCTTTGTCTACACATAAAAGAGGTGGGATTAGATAAGTTATCCATCAATCTTGTCCCACATTTGGTTGCACAATACGACAATGTGGTAGTGAGAGCCGAGAGGATATTGACACTATATCCCACGAAGGTCGGATAACTCATTATGGGTGAGGTGTGATAGGAAAATACTAAGGACACGTTTGGTTCTCAGATAGGATAAAGCAAGATAGGAACTACCCTTGGGGTATATGGACGGAGTATGTACCCTACAGCATAAGCAATGTGGTGGAGGATGAATTATACTATCTTGTCCCATACTTGATCAAGACCAGATTGGTCTGTCACTATTGCATACTTCGATAAATTTGCCTACAATTTTCTATCTTATTCCATTCAATCCCACCTCCCCTCTGCAATTGAGCTATCTCACTTTCATGAGATATACTATATAGTGTGGCATGGTGCAACCAAATGTGGGAGATACAGGTTACATGGATAACCAATCCAACCACACTTCTTTTACCGTGCAAAAAAACGTTCCTTACGTATCAATACGGTAATCCAATCCCATCTCAACCAATCATGGGATACGAAGAAAAACTCATAATCCCATGGGACACGGAAGCCTCCCACTTATCGCAAGGTAGTCTCTATACCCCAGCTCACATCCAAAAATCTGACTGGGGAACGGGGCACTAGAAAAGCCAAATCAACATGCACTTGTTCAGACCTGTCACGACTCGCTCAAGTTAGTATCAAAAGCTATAATTGTACATGCTTCTATTCTCGAACAGCCAGAGCAGATTTAATGAAGATTCACCAACCCTGATTCCAACCAAATTTTACGGGCACATTAAGTTTTTTCTTACGAGAAACTATTCATCCTTACTGACCACAGACAGATAATACTACACGGCAATCCAACATATATAGCACTGCTAGACCTTTCTATTTAAACTTCTATAAGGCTCTGACCACCAAAAAGCTTGGAATACCAATACAAATTAGGAAGCACTTACTACATACGGGACTGACTATAAAAATGATTGGTAATACAATTTTTGGGTGGAAATTTCAATACACAAATGACATGATAATACAATAGGAAATGAACGAAACAAGATCATCAATCACAACATGTACATATAAACATAATGTATCTTTCAATAGTATGAGTACACAGCTATAAATATGTGCTCACAACTATGAACAACATATAATTACTTGCACTTGCTGATCAAAAAGCATATGCATTGCACTTGAATTCGAGTATGCTAAATGGATCACGGACGAGCACAAAGTGTGGGTATGTGCTATACGGATTAGTAATTTAGTTTCTAAAAATTGAGTACCTGTACATGGACCCATTTGCGATTGTGTGAAGACACAAACACAAACAATTGCGCAGAGAGAGAGAGAGAGAGAGAGAGAGAGAGAGAGAAACTAATGATGGCTAACATTTGGTGCATGGACCCATTTGCAATCGGGTGAAGACACAAACACACAAACGCGACCGCACAGAGAGAGAGAGAGAGAGAGAGAGAGAGAGAGAGTAATTAATGATGGACTAATAATCAGATGACATTTGGGTTTTCCCAACCAACAGCGGTACAGAAAAAACAAAAGTTGTTTATTCGAACCCTTGATAGTGGCCGTTCAAAAAAAACCCCTTGATAGTGACTGCAAACTGTCAAAACAATCCTACATAGTTTGATATCTATTACGGCGTATTACCTACACCTCGTTGCTGAAGGAATGAAGCAAACAGAAAAATGACGAGGATGATGTTCACCACAAGGATGAAAACATAAGCCCATGAATTCTTGCATAGTTAAACATGTTCAAGCTAAACTGCAGTAATTTTGACATGGTATTGACCGATGGCAAAATGCTGCAATAAAAAGCGACAACTAAGCACAGCTTATCAGCATTCAAAACCAAACCAGTACCAGCATTTAACTTCTAGAAAAAGGTACCACAAACAGTAAAGTTTGTTTTAAAAAAATGAGATGATGGAGGAAAACACAAATATTAGGAAATTAGAAACAAACCTCAGACACCAGCCTGTGTCTCCCCTCAATATCAGCAGTTAAAGCACGCCAAGCATTCACATCATCACCAGGTACCTCCATCAATAATCCCGACCTTGGATATGGTGGATGATGGCCTTGGTTATTAGCTCCAGTTGACATCATTGTTTCCTCCGAAGAAGGGACTGAACGCAATGGTGGAAAATGACTTCTCTGACCTCCAGCCTCAGAATCAACTGATGGAAAGAGAGTCCACGGTGCAAATTCTGATACTCGTTGCTGATTTTGTGCTGTGGGGTTGTGATGAGGTATCCATGCAGTGGGCAAAAGACGGGGGCCACCAAATCGAGAACTGGAAGGGACACTTGCAGAAGTGCTGGGATTTCCAGTAGATAAATTCCAATTATTTGGGTCTTGGGACAAAGTTGTCATCTCAGTCGCAGGAACAAACATGGGATGCTCCATGTTGTTTCTCTGGTTGCTTCCAAAGTTTGCATCATCTCGAACCGACGCGCTTCTGTCCCCCAAAAGCATTGAAGAGCTTGAAGAACCACCAGCTCTTGAATTAAGAGCCCCATTCCAAGGGAAAGGAGGCATACTCCTTGACCAATCTGGAATATGAGAGGAATGAGAGTGGTTTCGGGGATTATTTGAAGTGGGTGCAATAGAAGCTGAATTTGATGGTCTCAAGTCCAAAGAATCAGTAAATGAGAGAAGTCTAGATGACTGGTGCGGTGGACAAACATCAGAATGCCTTATCCCATTCCCTGTCGACGGCAAATTGACCAAACCAGATTCATGGTGCCCCGGATTCACTCTGACTCCATAATTCCTTGAGGAGCTTTCTGCCATTCCTGAAATACTTGACGGAGGAAAGAATTCAGAAGCTACTCCACGCATACCGATGCCAATTCTTGTGTTTACCTGTTCAGGAGGAGTACCACTAGGGGAGTTTACCGGTGGTGGTGCTATACTTAAGCTACTGGAAGCATTATAACGACCAGGGACACCATGACGTGAAAAGTTTTCAGCTTGTTGAAAGAGGTTAGAACTCCCACTTGGGTAAGTCCCAGAAGTACCTTCGAGAGCCTTTCTTTTGCAGGATGAACCCCAGTTGGCCAAAGAAGAAGCTGATCCGCCGTCATTATCCATCAAATAACCAGAATTACCAGAAGAAGAAGTCCCAACATTATCTGAAGAATCATTACCAGCGAAGATTTCTTCTGTTTCTGGTCCACTTTTGAACATATTATGGAATGAATCTGGCCCAAACCATGCCCACTGTCACTGCTACTGCCCGCATGTCCAGCATTTAAATTTATATTCAGAGGGATTCGAGTAGAAGTGGAACTCTGCATAATTGAAGGTCTGGTTTGCCGATTGCTACCAATACCACTGGTAAGATTTTCAGTAAGAAGGATATTAGATGTTCCAAATTCCCTTTCCTCTGCTCCTGCATCAGACCCAGGACAAGCACCAAATGAAGAAGACCTACCATTATCCATCTTTAGACCATCATCAATGCCTTGGCTTTGAACATTTGCACTAGAGCTAGATTCACCTAAGTCCCAGCGACTAAAACCCCGTACACTAACGGCATTTGGACGAGCGAAGTTCCCCTCAGCAGAAGAACGCATGTAATTTGATAACTGGCTTTCTACTGGATTTAGCATGCTATCCCAATCCATTGACTGATTCATACCAGAGTCATTGGAAACACATCCCTGGTTAAGATCCACCGTTTCACTAAACGAACTGCCTGCACTGT